>OY747714.1:12095922-12098422 GCA_963556495.2 Valencia hispanica | reverse complement strand
AAAGTCAGTCCCCAAGGGCTGCAAGTTTTAGGTCTTTCCCTGGTTCATCAAAAAGGAGGTAGTTGGATCATTTAAACATTGACTACTGGAGCTGGACACCTATGAGTTAGGGGGTCAAATATAAACATGGTTCCATACGTGTCATCATCTTTAAACTATTACTTTGTTGAGGCAAAGGGTTTTCTAATCAGATAGTGAGAATATCTCTTATCTAAAGTCCTGGCTAAATCATTCCAGAATTATATATTTTTTTCCTTTCCTCTACGGTTTTCAAGCAGACATTTTAAGTTTTTGAGATAAAAAAGGACTGTTTTTTTAGAACTATTTTGACTATTACTTTACTTAATTTCATCCACCATGGGGGGAGGGGGGAGGGGGGAGGGACAGTTCCCTCTGAACAAAAAAGTGAACCCAGATCCTTACGCTGCCACCACTACCATGTTTCACTGCAGACATGATGTGCAGAGTTGTTTCTGTGCATTCCTTAGATCGAACGCATGAGCAATTACACAGATTGTTGCTACATCTAAACCACAACCAGTATTTAACAGAAATTCAACCTCCCTGACAAGTTTCTGTCCAGAAAATCTGATAAAGTTTATTAGAGTGTTCAGGTTCACTAACAGGTTCAGGAGTGAACATCAAGACTGAAAACTTAAACCGAATCAAAATTTGCTTAAAGAAATAATATTTATATTTCATATTTACAGGAACAGACTCAATACACCTTTTTAATATAAAAAAATGTCCTTATCATATTTGCTATTATGTCTACTTTAATAATGGCGTTAGTTAAGGATTATTCAGTATTATTAAATTTTTACATCACAAAAAATAGCTTTTTTTCTATTCACTATGTTTTTAATCTTCAAATTAACAAAGATATTTCTTCTAACAGCCACTAGAGGGAGGTCAAGTACCACATGTGCAACAACTAATTAACCTGCGTGATCTCAAATTCTATGCTGAACAGAAAATAACAGCAAGAAAGAAAATATTTATGGCCGTTGCAGGAATAGTGCTGATGATATTAGAAAGTCCAAATGCAACAGCTCTGCGCTTTTGCTCATTCATTTGTAGAAAACAGCTGGAGGCACCTACATGAGATGGACCGAGGCATTTTAAAAAGTTTGTTTGTAAGTGAGTGAGAGCTCAATTCCTGATCAATACAGCCAACAGGATAACGGAGAGCGGCTCGAGGAGCAGTGAGGTCTAGAGGTCTTCAGCTGGAAGTCGGAGCTCCTGCTGATCTATTATTCTGACTTATTCTGAAGAAACTTTTCTCGCTTTATTTTACAATAATAAACACAAATCACTTGAAGTTTAATTTGACCTTTGGTTGACATTGAGACATGTCAGGGGGCAAACCTGATGACTGATGACGAAATGAAAAATGGATCTAACAGATGATTGACAGCCAGAAAGTGAACTGTCTGATGTCAAGTTAATGTAGCATGATCACCATGGTAACAATGTGTGTGTGTGTGTGTGTGTGTGCCGTTTCCACGGAAATAAGGTGCGTTTGGCCCCACCCCCTGCAGCTGCTCGTTTGGTTTGACAGCAAACAGGACAGTCCAAGTCCAACCAGCCAGTTTCTATCATGTCTCTATGGTCAGTACTACTGAGACATACAGTCATCTCCACAGCAGAGGTTTTCATACAAAGATCCAAATTTGAGCTTTAAAAATGGTCAAAAATTCAAAACAATTACAACTTAAATGTCTTCAAGCAAAAAAATTAACTGTTTTTTTACCCAATTCAATTCAGTTTATCTATATAGCACCAATTCACAACAGATGTCATCTCAAGGCAGTTTACAAAAAAAGTCAAGCTTTTTTTTTGCCAACAGTTGTTTGATTGTGACCGTTAAGCTGCTCAAATTTTTAACCCCCATTGTCTTTCATTTATAAGTGATCGTAAGTACCGGTTCTGGATATGGGGGGAGTGCCAAAATGGGTTAAAAAAAATTTATATACATTCAAAGAAAGATACGTTTAAAAAAATATATTAAAAGATTTTTCAAGAGTGCTGCGCCCCAACATCACGCCAGTGTATGCCTCCAAAGACATAACATTTCATTCATAATATTGTCAATCCAAGTCCATAAGATTAAAATATTTTTTTCTTGGGTTGTGCGAATCTGCTCACACGCCAAAGTGTAGGTCAATATTGCCAACTGTGCATGTTGCAAGGGGTGCGCGGGAGGGGAGTGGGGACAGTTTTGTATGTAATAGTTCTATTTTCTCCTATTTATATGCAAGTTATTGTGTTGTATACATTGCGAAGCAATTCCCTGCCAGGACAGCAGGGGGTGTAGACCTTTTCTGGGTGGTCTGCCTACCATTGCATTGACGTGCCAGGTCGACGACAGTTTTTTTACTTCAGCTTGTAAATGCATATCCACTCAAGGAGCAATGGCCGAAAGGCTGGAAAGCTTTTTAATACAAGTGCCACTCATAGAATACTCTACAAATGTGTGCAAGCAAACAAACAGCGTTCT